>PYFS01001216.1:0-47172 GCA_003671545.1 Ophiognomonia clavigignenti-juglandacearum | reverse complement strand
CCACTCCCCCCCATCCAACACCCTACCTGGCTGCCCGGGGTGGGGGGGGGGGGGGGGGGGGGGGGGATTGGTACTGGGTATCTGTACTATCTATATTATGCTGTCGCCATAAAATCCGAAGATCATGGTTCATGGCCAAATCTGGATTGTGGCGGCATGTCTTCCATCGATCGGCACCGATTATAGGGCTACAGGAGAGCTTATCCCCTTTGGGAAACCATGGGTCAAGTGAGTTAAATCCCCGGGTTATCGAGAATAATGTAGTACTTATTAGCTACCAGCGTCTCTGGTTTACTTCACGGTCGTCCCTAAAGATGCACGGGGCCGTCTCGCCTTGATTCAGCGAAAGGAGACGGGCCGGATCTGCTGAACTGACCGCCACTTTCTTGTTGCAAGCTATGCAGCCTATAGTGGCAAGAAGACTACTGTCAGCAGACAGATGGTCGGGGTTATGCAGATGGTCGGGGTTATGTGCAATGCGTGTTTCTTTGGTTTTGCCCTCAGGCCCAAGTGTTCTGAGAGGTCTGAGAGTATCCTCACGAGAGCAGCAGGCCGCTGTGGCTTTGCTGCTGATGAGACAGGGTCCACGGTGGGCTAGGCTAGACCCCACATGAGCTGTTGATAAAGTTGCCCCATATGGGATAGCGAAAAAGGGACCCCCAGCGCACAGACTGGGCTCTAACGTCCCGTCTCCCAACCTGGTGGGTTCGTCGGCACTGTCGGCTCACTGACCGAGCGAAGACTACGACACCACCTGGTCAGGCAGCAAGCGCAGTCAGCCTCGCATCAGGGCCCCCCATATTGGCTGCCGGGCTGGGTAACAGAAACATCGCATCTCTCACCCAACATCAGATCACCCATGGACAGGAACAGCGGTCCAGAAGCTTGGGAGTCCGTCCGGGTACCCACAAGTCCCCGCAACAGCAGTAGGACACAGACGTGCTCACGACATGTGCACGCGACGCCTGGAAAAAGCTTGATAGTCATGGTGAACAGCCCCACTCGTCCGCAAACCGCAACTCTAACCCACGATACTCAAAGTTCAAACCATCGACCCCAATGGTTCTTGCTACTCCGTGCCATACAGCAGCACAAGTCATCACGGGCTGACGACGCTCATGACACAGAAAGCAGCGAGCCTATCTCACATTCGCAGCTCCGAGCGGCTTCGGGAATGGACATGCTGTCAATGCCTGGCGGATGAATGATTATCAGATGGTTCTGTCCAACACACCTGCTAAATAACTTCGTGCCCCAGCATCAGAACACAACCCGGCGTCTTCATCAGCCTCGCGAAACGACCTGATTCAACATTCCGTAGACATGGAAAGCTTTGGCGCACACGTTTCAGCGACCGGCCGCCTGGTTGCTCAGCTGGCCAGCCTTGGTATCTGAATCACTCGCATAACGAACCATCATTGTCTAAAGTTTGTCACGTCAAGTTCATGATCGCTGAACTGCAGAACATCAGACCCTCAGAATCCGTCTTGCTCCTGTCATGGAATGCGCCATGATCCGAAGTGACATCTGTGCTGCCGGCTCCTCCGACTCGGACAGACACATTCTCTTGGGGCCCCAATTCCTAGTGCCTTTTGCGATCCATCTTTTATTTTCATCATGTTCCTGCTATACTTTGTAGGCAGCATGACCGGTCCGGACTACACTCATGACTGAACTGCTGGGCGGTTACGCGGCTACCTAATGCCAGCTGGCCTCCTCAGGTCCAACCGTACCGTCTAAAGCAGCAGCCATACTTTCCGTGGGGGGCTTACTCGTCCGCGCCTCCCTCACAAACAGACCTACCTCGCCATGGACTCATCCGCTCCTCTGCTCTTCTTCATCACCTGATCACCAGCCCACGGAAAAGGATGGGCAATCATCAACAAGTCTCGACAGGGGGGTTTTAAAAGAAGGGCTAGAGCTACTGTGTGCTATACATTCAAGCGAATGCATGAATTCGTGGCCATGTCATCAGGCCCTAGTCGAATAGCTCGTCGGCCAACCCAATGACCAAGACCTTGGGGCGTTCGACCGTGTGCCCAGGGAAATTCCTTGCCGTCTGCCACAAATTGGGCAACCGTAAGCTGGCATCTGGGGGCGGGGGCGTCCTTACCACAGTTCCATTTTCCTCGAATAAGCCACCGAGACCCTGCTATGCTCTATGCGTTTTTGCTTTTTCTGACATTGTTTCGAGTAATGTATAGTAACCTGACCACTCCTGGTCCCCTATGGTTCGTCCAGCTCTTTTCGCCGGCGCAATGCTTCCCTGGTCGATCAACCGTCTTTCTTGCTACTGCCGGGTCTTTTTCCCACAAGGTGGGTCGTGACCTCTGCCACTTGCATCAGCCCTATATCAGAACCGGTTGCCCCTGCTATAGTCCCACGCCTCGAGTAGCAGTACTGTACCTACTGTACCTACGGTACCTCACAAACTCGATCCCTCAAACACTGGCATTGCTGCCCATATACTGTGTGTAATAAGTGAGTGACATAGTTACTACATTAGTACCGTACCGTACACACTCTCTCGGCAGGCTCGTCTACACACAGTATCTCGGTATGTATGTACCTAGGTATGCCTTTTCCCTTCCTGCTTCTGACTCCGCTTATCCAATACACGCCCGTGGGGTGACACACACACACTCTCTCTCTCTCTCTCTCTCGCCTTATGCCCTTACCCCCAGTCAGACAGAGCCTCGCTGTATGAGCCCCTACCTGGCTAGGGTCTGCCCAATGCCCTTTTTGTTCTTTCTTTTTTCTTACTTCTTCGAGAGTACCTCACAGTTACTTGTCCCACCCGATATTATGCTTGAGGCTTCCTGCCTGATGGTAGAGAATCAAACTTCAAACCTCTGCATCCCAGTTACGCGCCTCGCCCCTCCCCCCGGCGCCGATGGGTCCACCTTCTAGATCACTTGCTTTCCATCGAACCTTCTTGTTTATTTCTCTTCCTCCTTCTTTTCTTCCCTATCATTTTGTCTGCAGGCGCATCTTCCCGCAGCTAGTCCAGCGTATTCCCTGTCGAAAAGCTGCCCACCCCCCTACCTCCCTACCTCCCTACCTCCCTACTGCCATAGCCATAGCCATACCCATACCCATACCCATACTCATACCCACGCCCACGCCCACGCCCATGCCCACGTTACTACTTTGTACAATACAAGACCTCTCTCTGTGCCAGACGTCCAGAACCGCAACGACCCCCCCGATATTGGCATCGTCTTGCCTTGCGGTGAAGGAGGAAAACTTTGCCAAACTAGCCTGACTGACGTATTCACCCGTGCTGGGGCTGTCGTCTCGCAACTCTGTGATCCTTCATCCTGGACACCGGCTTCGTGCTGGACACTTCTCTCTCTCTCTTTCCTGCTACCAGTCTGCCTGTCCATAATAACTACGTCCATATCCCGGTTGCCATTGGCTTGGGTGGCGCCAATCACATTCATGTCTTCGACACCGACCCACGCTTTATATCTCTGACGAGATCACACTCCCAGCTCCCGCTCCCAAGAGTACCTTGGGACTTCACTTTTGATCTTTCATTCGGGCAGCAAAGCATCTCGTGTTCGCGCACACACGTCAGTCACAACGACTCAAGTCCTTCCTTCACTTTTCTCTTACAAGTGGCTTGCAAAGCCTTTCTTCCCCTTCCTCGTCTTTTCTTCTCTCGACCAGCCAACCAACCACTTTTCCTTCTACCACCGAGGAAGTCCGGCCTTGACGACGACCACCACCACCAGCAGTGAGCATCAAGTCTCTCGAGACGTATTCTTAGTCAAACTTGACTTGACACACCACCAAGCCCAAAGATTCTCTCACATCAGCGACAAAAGCCGTACTGGGCACCCCTACAACCCAGGATAGGGCCCGGGCTCCTGTGCGAGGCGGTGGAGGATTTGGTGGCCTGGACGAGGGTGCAACACTTGGACGTTTCTTGACGAAGAAGACAATACAAAGCCTAGTCTTTTTTTTTTTCTATGTGAAGGGAATATTTAAGTTTTAAGTTTTCCCATGGGCAAGGCAAAAAGACACACAAGCAAAGCGGAAGAAGTTAACAGCGGAGATTTCGTAACGGTGGCATCAACTGCTTCTTCAACAACACTCGGCGTCGATGACTAGCGGCCACTAGGCAAAGACAGGGCGAAGACACCAGTCACCGTGGATATCCGGTCACTCCTCAAGGTCTCCGACTCAAATGAGTCCTCCGACTCACCTCCCAACCAACGCACACCACCCACCACCATCATCACCACCACCACCACCACCAACACCACTACCACCACACGCGCCAGATCTGCGTCCCCACCTGTGCCTCCTCCCTTTGAAGCAGCAGCCCAACCTGCCGCCATCCCCTCCTCCAGGCCATCCTCAGCAGCTACCCTGGCACCCGCTGCCGCCATCATCGGTGGCAGGCAGCAGCAAGTTAGCACAGTGGCTCCCGCAGTTGGAACTCTCTACGCGGCGCCGGCGGGGCACCCTCCGCCGGGGCCGTATCCCTTTCTGGGAGGTGGCGGTTACGCGCCAGCGGGGGCCTTCATGGGAGGAGGAGGAGGACATGGAGGGGGACATGGAGGAGGAGGCTATCCGGGACCGACCTCAGGGGACCTGAGAGGCTCGCTTGGAGGACCGGGCGCGGGACAGGGACAGGGACAGGGCATGGGCAGTAGTAGCAAGCGAAACATACCGCCCACGACCGAGAGCCCGGCCAAGAAACAGAGCAAGTGGTCGCCCGAGGAAGACGCGCTCATCATCGAGTTGCGGGGGAGTAGCATGAAGTGGGAAGACATCTCGAAGCGGCTTCCAGGACGCAGCGCAATCAGCTGTCGGCTACACTACCAGAACTATCTCGAGCGACGAAGCGAGTGGGACGAAGAGCGCAAGAACAAGCTTGCGCGCCTTTACGAGAGGTGAGTCACGGCCCATCGATTCCTTTATGCACCCCCCATCCCCTTCCCCCCCCCCCACCTTTCCCACACCTATGTACAGTACCAAGTACAGAGTTGGTCTAGACCTTTGCGAGAGAAAAAGAAAAAAAAGAGGGTCCTAGCCGGCACCCGATGGTTCCCCCAAAGATACTTTGCATATAAGACAATCCATCAGTCAGGCAAAAGTTTCCATCGAGATCCGGATCGGATCGCCTCGCCTCGCCTCGGATAAAGGATAAAACGCATGGGTCGTTTCCGGTGCTTTCTTTGTAGAAAAGCAAATGGCTGACTCGCACGGCTTTGCCACCAACTCCACAGATTCAAGCCAGAAATGTGGGCCAAAGTGGCCGAAGAGATGGCGATCCCATGGCGCGCCGCCGAAGCGATGCACTGGCAACTGGGCGAGAACGACATGGCGCGCCGGGCGGGCGTCGTGCCCTTCACCCTGACCGCCGTCAACCAGCCGCAGCAGGACAACACCACCCGATCGTCGCCGTCCCGCGGCCACGCCCACTCGCACTCGCAGGGTAGCCTCCCCAGGAGCAGCGACCCACACCTCCTTGGCGGCCGGTACCCACGCGTGGGGCCCCCGCCCACCACCACCCACAACCTTCCGCACCACACTCACCACACTCACCACCACCAGCAGCAGCAACAGCAACAACAGCAACAGCAACAGCACCCCCCACCTCCACCCCACCATCACCCGCTCACCATCCCGCCGCCCATCCCGACGATTCCGCCGCCAGGCCCCGGACGGGGCGGCGGGCCCGGCATGCCGCCGCGGCGCGAGAGCATGCCACCGCGGCCGACGCCCGAGTATCTGTACGAGGCCCACGGGCGCAACACCCCAGGACCGGGGCTGCCGCCGCTGCAGACGGGACGGGAGCGCGGCGGCGGTGGCGTTGGAAGTGGCGGGGTCGGCGCGGGCGGGGGACTGCAGCTCCCGAGCGTGGCCGAGCTGACCACCGGTGTCAGCCCGTACAGCACGCCGGCCTACTCGCTCGGCGGTGTGAGTGCCAGCCCCAGCGCCACGGCGAGCCCGCGTGCGTCGGCGCTGCAGGGGCTCCCCGCCATGACTTACAGCCCGGACGGGAGCATCGGCGGGTCGTCGAAGCGGGGGAGGAGCAGCCCCGACTCGGGCAGGGAAGCCACGAGGAGGCGGCATTGAAGCTGGTTGGCTGGTGTGCCTTTGAGAGAAGAGGGGGGAAGAGACACAACACACAGGGTTTCAGATTCGCGACCGGGAGAAATTTAACAGACGTCAGTGTTTGGATGGGTCTGGAACGACAAGTTTATGACGATGATGAAGGATGACAAGGGATATTTTGTGGGCGGGCAGGCTTTTTGCTTTGGCATACACATGGGGTATTCCTGCATACAAGAGACAAAAAAAACGGTGAACCCACACGGCCACTGGATTTCAAAGACGGATTTGGGGGGGGGGGCAGCTCAGGAAAGGGCCACGATATGAACTGCATACGGACACTTTCACACAGTGATTGATTGGGTATGGAAGGACGAAGGGCCAGTGGACGGACGGCTGGCTCATGGAACTGGATGAAGGATGCGAAGTTTTAAGAAGGATGGAACATGGATTGCATTGGGCACCGGTTTGGGTGGTTGGGCCTTCGTATTCTCCCTCAGACGTCTCCTCCTTTCTCTATGGAGCCTGCATTCAAATTGGCCGACGACTGGACATGACACTCTTGCCAATATCAACATCGTCAACATCAAATCAACACTACAGCGGAGCTACTGGAAGAAAGCGAACGCATCATATGCATCGGGATGGAGTGTGTGGACTGCTCTTTTTTCTCTTCTTGTTCCCTACCCTTCCAATCCTACAAACGCGCTTTTACTGTGGGTGCGTCTTTGCGGCCGCTTTTTTTTTTTTTTTTTGTTTTGTTTATTTGGAACGAGACATACCTTACCTTACCAGACCAAACCAACACCACGCAACGAGCAATGGAAATCCAGGACGCATTTACTCGGGTGACGGGACGGGACATGTTGCATGCACAAATGGCGGATATTCCGGACGATTCCATGTTCAGTTCGGAACTTTCCAGTTACGAAAATCAACTTCGGTCTAGACTTGAGGAACAGGAACCCATGCAGCCGTGTTTCCTTCTGTCTCTATTTTCTAAGCCTGGTGTAGGGCACAACCCTGTTTTGCATCTTGCTACTTCTGGATCGTCGGTCGCAATGATAGGGGATGAAGAAGTGGAAAGGGCAAAAGGGGGGGGTGGTGGTTTCAAAATATTGATATTGTGCCTTGCATGCATGTTTGTGTAAAGGGGGGCTGGGGCTTCTTTGGGCGGACTGATTGATTGCGATGATTCTTGGGTCGACCGCAGCGAGTACTGCTACTTGTTTCCGCATAGCGTGGGTTGAGACGAGCAATGAAGTGAAACAATTGCCGGGCATGGATTCATGGGAGGATTCGATACCAAGACTTTGCGCACACGGAATTCTCAGCAATGGTTTGCCGGGACGCGGTATCATCTCGCCTCGACACTTGGAAACAGCTGGACCCCATTTTGGGGCTGTCCCATAGAAACACAGAATACTTAGACCATCACTTCCTTGTGGACAGACATGTCGCAGTTCCCCTCCGCGCCGTTTAAGTTCGCAGGACTACAGTATCACAGCAGAAAGAACAGTGACAACTCACATACCAGCAGCATGTCTTCCATGCTGTGGACAAGGAAAAAGCAACTTTCAAGCCGAACAGCGTTTGTCCCGAGGCTGACAAGGCAAGTAAAGTAGTTGTCCGTCTCATTCCCATCCAAGGCTGCATTCTGCTATGTACCTACTTTTTGTGCAAGAAATCAACCAGGGCAACCTGCGATGACCCACCAATTATCCCGCTCGTACCCGCTGCGAAGCACCTGCCCGCCTGCAGCGAGAACGTCTTCTTCCAGCTCGCCCTTCCGGTACAGGTGGTAGAAGCGATGGAAGGTCTTGTCTTTGTCGGTGTGCGGCTGCGGCTGCCCGGCCGCGCTGCTGCTTGCTGCTGCTGCCTTGCCGCCCAAATCCGCTGAGCCGTGACCAAGACCTCTTTGTTTCTCCGTCGTCAGTTCAGGCTCAGCTGCAGCAGCCGCGTCTGCGTCTGCGTCTGCATCTGCACCTGCACTGCTGCCGGCCCCTTCCCGAACACCACCATCACGATCATCATCATCGCCATCACCACCTCGCTTCCCGTGTGACTGCTGCCGCCGCCCTTGCATGTCTTCACCGCCCTCACCGCCGCTTGGAGTTCGCCCCTCTCTAGGGCTGGTGCTGTTGCCAGTGCCGCTGCCAGTGCCGCTGCCAGTGCCGCTGCCGTCTCCACGCCTCGTCGTGGCGACACCCTGAAGTGTTGCTGTAGGCGGTGGACCCTGCTGCTCCTTCTTGCGGGACTTGGGGGCTTGCCTTTTCGGCGCAGCTTTCTTCTTCTGCTGCGGCGCCTTCATGACCCATGGCACGAGCAGGTCCTGCTCGTTGCGTTCGTCCCAGCCGCGCCGGCTGCTACTCTGCTCTAGCGCCCACACGTAAACCAGCACTCCCCCGCCGCCGCCGCCAAGCGGGTCCAAGTCACCCGGAGGTGTGCTTGCTGATGCATCTGCTGGCGCTGGCGCTGGCGAGCTGCTGCCGGCGTCGTCACCAGCGCCCTTGTTGTTCCGGCGGCGGATGCACCGCAGCAACTGCCGGATGGCATCGACGCGCCTGTCCCGCGTGGACAGGTGGTGGATCACCGCGATGCAGATGACAAAGTCGGCGCTGGCGGCTCGGAAGGGCAGCTGGAGGCCATCGGCCACGGCAACGTCCGCGCCTGGGATGGTGGTTACTACTACACCCTGAGGAGCCGGAGTCTCGTCGGGGCCCGCCCCGGTTGGTCCACCAGGTTGGGCTGCTGCTGCTACTCGGCGTGTGCACCACATGTCCCGTGCAAGCGCAATGAGGGCGGCGCTCCTGTCGCAGCCCAGGATGACGACGTCCTTGTTCACGCCCATGTTCTTGCCGTTCCCGCACCCAACATCCAGGCCCACAGACCCGGGTGGTTGGGCGGCCAGGAAGGCCGACACAAACGGCCACGGCTTGTGGCGGGTTGCGCTGAAATGCGGCGCAATGGCCTCGTAGACACCGTGCACGTGAGTCTCTTCATAGACGGCTGCGGATTCGCCTCCCTGTGGAAGGGCCTGAGGCTCTGAAGTCGCCATGGTAATGGGCGGGGGTGAGTGGAGTGTGACTGGCTGGCAACCGCACGGATGAGCAAGCCTCCCTTCTTTTCCCCAGAAGACCTATGGCGTAAGTCGTGAGGCGTGAGGCGTAATGCGATCGGAGGGCGAGAATTATGGAGAGATCAATGCAATGCGCCAGTTGATGCAGCACTTTGGGCTGGGGTGGTATCGAGATTCAAGATGCATATGCTCCTTCTCCAGGTCGGCGGATGATGGGACGTCGGACGTTGGATGAGGCTCAAAAAACACAAAAAAACGCTATGCCTGCTTCCGAAACATTGTTGGCTTGCGATGCAGCATAAGCGGGCACGAAGAAAGCCTTTGTGTGTCGTTGTACGTGCGGCACATTACAAGTGTACTTTGTAGCGACGGCGCGTGCGAGATACCTACCTTTGATGAGGAGGTGTGGCGCTCTGGATTTTTAGAGGGGTGAGCCTAGGCGTCAACGGTTCTGTACTTCTAGGGGTGTGTCCCGAGGACTTGGTGCCCTAGCTCCCTATAGCCTAGCGTCAAGCCATCCTTGCTTGGAAACGGCCCGCCCCTAACCCCCCAAAAACATCACGACCTTCCTCTACCTGGCCGTATTCCTGTAAACACTGTGTTACTACGCACATACTCCTCGATTCTCCCACAGGTCATCAATTCGCTGGGAGGGCTACCAATATAGCGACTACCATCATTTCACTATGGTGCGGTTGGACAAAGAAACCAGTAATACAACACAGAGGGAATGTCGTCTGACGGTGAATGTCTCGTCAAGTACTGGTACCTGCACAATCAACGTGCATGGGCAAAAAAGCCTGACCAGCCTATGAATTTATATATACGTCTCAGATGATAATCTGTACGATACAAAGGCGTATTGATCCACCTTTGAACCTGCTAATCTGGCCCTAGCCACAAGGAGGCCTAGGCTTTGCCCGTATTCAGGGGACTCTTGGGATCGAACACATCTGTGGTGATGAGCTCGGGGTACTCGACTCCACCTTGTCTCAGTGCCTCCTCCATACACTCCATAATGACGACCGACTCCTTCCACGGCAGCGTCTCGCTCTCCAGCTTGCCATCGCGGATGCAGCGCGCACACTCATCGGCCTCCCAGAACATCCCGTGGCCCCAATTCCGGGCTTTGTCCTGAGGAATAGGACAGTCGATGACCTCCAGCTTGCCGGGCTTCGCCTTCTGGATGATGCGGTACTGCAGCGGCCGGTACGCCGGGCCCATGACTTGGATCTCGCCCTTGGTGCCCTGGATGCGGATGGACGGGCCGCCGGTGTTCTTGCCGTCGATGTCGGACGCGGCTCGGAGACTGGTGGTGGCGATGCCCATCGTCTTGTGCTTGGGGAACGAGACGACGACGGTTGTGTTGTCGTCGGCGCCCGTCCGGTCGTACTTGTTGATGCCTGCGACGGTGACGGGGTCCTCCTTCTCCGACTGCAGGTGGTACAGCGTTTGGAAGACCCAGGTCAGCGAGTAGATGCCCAGATCCAGCAGCGCGCCACCGGCCAGGTTGATGTTGACCATGCGGTTGTCATCGGGGAAGCCAAGGGAGCCGTCCTCCTTGGCGGTGCCGAACGAGTTGTCGGCCATGACACGGTAGACATCGCCAATCTCCTTTGCCTTGATCATCTCTCTGACCTTGATGCTCAGGGGAAAGTAGCGCGTCCACACGGCCTCCATGAAGAAAAGGTTCTTCTCCCTCGCCTTGGCGACCAGCTTCCGGGCCTGCGAAGCGTTCACGGTGAGGGCCTTCTCGCACAAGACGTGCTTGCCGGCGTCGAGGGCCAGCATGGCGTTCTGGAAGTGGTGAGAGTGCGGGGTGGCGACATAGACGATCTGGACGTCCGGGTCGGCGACGAGCTCGGCGTAGGACCCGTAGGCCTTGGGCGAGCCGGGCACGCCGAGTTGCGTGAGGAAGTCTTGGGCGCGCGACTTAGACGAGGACGAGGCAGCGGCCACAACGACGTGTGCAACGTCGGTCACATCGCGGCTGCTGGGATCGTTGAGAAGGTCCTTAGTGAAGGTGGTTGCGATGCCACCCGTGGCCATGATGCCCCATTTGAGGGAGTGCGGAGCCATTGTGCTACGATTTTGTGGCGTTTTGGTTGCAGCGTGGTGTTCTGTCGTCGTGATGGTGGTGGTGACTGGTAGACCTGCTGCTGCTGCTGCTGCTGCTGTTGGTGGTGGCGTAAATGTTAATTAACGAAATAACGTTTCTGTTTCAAAGTGAGAATCTTTCGCGGGGGGGGTTATCTCCGTCATGATGCTGTTACTGTACGGTACCGCAGTACCACCTCCTCATTCAGTACCTCCACCTGCTTGATGTCATCACTGCCGTGAGGTAACTTGGTCTCGGCTCCGCAATCGGCTCCAACTTCGGCCCCGAACCACCACAAACTGTGCCCAATACCTAGGTAGTACCAAGTATAGGTACACAACACCTGCAGTGTACACAGTTCACAATTTGACAGAGTACGGACGGGCACAGCTTCATTTGCAAGCAGCAAGCAGTCGACCGAGGCAGACCACTCGTGGCGGCAGTCTAGCCGGCCAGGACGAACTCATGGGCGCATCACCCACATTAAGGAGGCACGCACTCGATTCAAGCCACTTCGAATTTGTCTACTATGTATTGTATGCGCGCTGTTTTGAAATGCCAGTATGCTGCGTCGTCAAGTATGTGCTTTTTTTTTTTTTTTTTTGCATATTCTCAATGCAGCGCCTCGAATCCCCGCGGCCTTGCCCTGCGTGGCCTTCCTTCAACGTTATTCCCCAAAGTCCGAATCCCCAGAACGCCGAACATGCTATATGCCTTCCACCAAATCTACGCTCTTTCAGCTCGGCGGGCGACGGATGAGCAGAAATCCATCGCGAAGAAGCTATGATTTCAGCATTTTCAGCCCACTCGATGCGCATGTGTGAGCTCAGAGCGAGCCCAAGTCCTCCCTCCCAGCGACCAAGACTTGACGCTGCTCTTCACATGAGCATCAAAGCTCCGTCTTGACCCGTCCTCCGCGCACACTGATCATCTCATCCTGCTTAGACGTTAGAACATACAGCTTTGCGTTTCTGATTAGAACCTCATCCAGAGTACGTACCTCGGCTTTCCTCTTTCCCAGAACTCGATCTGGTGTCGCTCTGGAGTTGCCACCAAGGGGCGGCCCACTCTCCTTGGTCACTTCAGCATAGCAGGTCGCGTGATACGCGCGGTCACCCACTCTCACCACGTCCATCCAAACCCACTCCTGTGCCTCGTCCAGCCACTTCGTCTCGAATTTCTCCTGACAAATCGGGCAGATCGAATTGAGGTTGTCGTCACGGTCCGGCACACGAATGTACTGGACGCGGGGCTTGGACGCAGCCGCAGCGTTGGTGCTGGACGCGCCATCCTGACTCTCCGTCTGGTCGAGGTCGATGGTCTCCACGTTGCGGAGCCAGTCCGCCTGATCCACATACCAGCTCCGGTGCTGTCCACGCTTCTCTGCCTCAATCATCCGCTGATGCACCCGGAAGTGCCAGTCCATGTGTGCTGTCTTCTTCTTTTTGCCCTCGTCGTCCAATGTGAATCGCCGCCCGCACTGGGTACATGGAGGCCCGAGGGCGTCATAGAGGGTCTGGAAGAGGTGCGGTCGGAATTGAGAGAGGGACACCGCCGTGAGCTGAAACTCTCCACTCGAGATGACCGGACCGGCCTTGGCGTTGGCTGCGATACTCTGGGCCTTGGCAAGGATGCTGGCAAGGTCCAGAGGAGCAGTTGAAGGAGTGGACGTAACGGGTGGCGGCGGTGCGACCTGCTGGGCCATGGGGGCCTGCGCGTGGCCTTGTTGTGGTGTAGGTGGCGGGAGCAGACCAGAGCCGCGCAGTGCATTTAGGAGCGCCATGGGATCGGGCGTAGCTGGCTTCGCAGGCTCCGCCTTATTGGGAACGGGCGATCTCAGCGCAGATATGGCCGCAGCTGCCATCTGAGGCGTTGAAACTGGCGGAGGAGGTTGAGGCGTAGCAGAAGTTCGATTCAACAGCGCAGCCAGAGCACCCTTGCCGAGCAGCGAGTCAAGAGACACCGGCGCTGCCGCAGCAGGCGGCGTCGGGGCTACTGGTGCGACGGGGAGAGGGGCCTGGTGTTGGTGATGCATAGGAGCATGGTATAGAGCGGCAGATATAGGTGGTGTAGGAGTGACGCTCTGCCGGGCAGTAAACGACGCCCCGTATTTTACGGCAAGATGATCTACTTGATTCCTGACAGCCACCAACTGCTCTTGTGGCAGACTTCTGTGCTTCTCCCTTAGCAAACCCTGCAGAGCCATGAGAGCCTTCAGCTCCGTCTGTATGTCAGGACTATGTGGCGATCTGCCCAGCGCAGTCCCGATGGCCACGATGAGTTGGTCAATGTTACTATTCAGGAGATCTATGCTGATTCCAGACGGAGTAGCTGGAGCACCGTACAGATTCTGAGGCGGTGCAAAAGGCGCAACGACTGGCGCCAATGGGGGTGGCTGAGGCACTGCTGCTTGGTAAGGCATGGTCTGTGAATAGCTGTTAGTACCAGTCACAAGCTGTAGAGGGACCTGATCTGAGACACTGACCTGCCGTTGTTGGTATGTCTGTTGTGTAAGGACCGATGCGGGCCGGGCACTGTTAGCGCCCGGGTACGGAGGCTGATTAAAAGGTTGACGGGCATTGGGAGGAGTGGGTGTGGCGCGGAATGATGGCCCAGGAGGCCTTCCACCTCTGCTGCCCATTTGCCGGCGTACCTGTTCCTGTTGAGCTTGCAGAGCCGCGGTCCTAGCCTTGAGCAGTGCGTTTTCAATCGGACGGATCACATCTGGGGGGAAGACAGGCGTTGAGTCGATGGAGCCAGGGACGGGCTCTTTCCAGGTCTGCAGCATTTCCTCGAGCTTCTGTCGGGTCCTTTGGTCGACCGAGGCGTAGACTTCCATGAATGTCTGGTACAGGTTCTTGCCGAAAAAGAGTGTGTAGGGAGTGCCGACGTTCTTGACAATAGAGTCGAGCAGGTAGATGGCCGGTAATTTTCGTTGTGGAGGGGCCTGGGAGGCGTGTCAGCGTGAAGAGCTCGATCCAAGCAGAAGAATGGCAGAGATATAGCGGTCTTTGCGCTCAGTGTCGCATGAAGGCGGCCTACCTTTTTGATGTGCTGTTCCAGAACGTCCGCAATGGGGTAGGCAATGTTGGTCAGCTCTCTGGCGAGGTTGGTCAGGGTTATTATTTCATGGCGCAGATTGTCCTTGAGGTCCTCGACAGCAGCACGCCAATCATCGACCATCATCTGTTCCTGATCGTCGGCAGACATGATGGGCAGCTGCAGTTCAAACGGCGTAGGGGAATGGGAAGGGGATAGCCAGAGTTCTTCAAGGCACAGATTGAGCAATTCAAAGGGGCCCTTAAAAGAAGTGCGTCAGGAGACCAGAAAGCGTCTGCGATTTCCCACAGTCACAAACCAGACAAGAACCGTAAAGAACCCCACGGAACCACACCGAATTGCACCGCACAATGGTTCTGTGTGAATGAGGCCAAGCAAGCCCTATTGTTTCTCTCCCAAATTTCACGAGCCAGGAAATGGCAAGAGGCAAAGGCAAAGGCCCAGCTCGTCCAGCCCAGCCCAGACAGCGCAAGTATGCCAACCGCGGAAACAATCTCTTTCACTTCATCATCTATTCTCCACTCCAATATGCTACCACTGTCCGTCGAACAAGCGTGAATGCGAGAGGTTTCGTTCTGGAAGGGGCTCGTTAACGGGACCTAGCTTCGGTCGCGTCTGACGCAAGAGAGGTCGCGTGCGCGCTAGAAGTAGCTGGGGAATGTCAAAGAAAGTTATGTCGAGAGAAAGTCGAGGATAATTTTCGGAATCTGGACAGGAACGGACGACAGTGGTGACCACATGCGACGATAGTCGCGGAGATGGCGTTTGCTGCTCAAACCGGCTCTACGTTGTGTGCATGTACAGCAGATCGGCAGAAACCTTGGACAAAACGTATGGTGCAGGTGCTGACTTACATAAGCAAAACGACCTCCTGCTGCCTACCTAGGTACCCAGGTAGGCACTTCGCAAAGATCATAATACCTAGGTACTTACACGGTAGATCCCATTGCAGTATTTCAGTCTCTTGCCATTCTTGATATGGAGTATATATATATATAGGTATCAGGAGCACGAATTCAGCTGCTGGGCACAAAGTACTTGCTACCACCATGGCATCTCGTGTCGCTTGAACCGAGTTCGATAATCCTACATGCCATTTTTACGGATTAATTTCTGACAAGAATTAGGTGTAATCCACAACTACGCCCTTAACTAGGCAAAATACAGTAAGGAGGAGTAGGACCGGATACACTCTCTTCGGGGACCTCTCACAAGTCACCCATAGTGTGCGTCCCTCCGTGCCAGGACGATCACCACTCAAACCTCACATATCGACATTGCCTCTTCGTGCCCGGAATCCACGAGATCAGCCAAAGGCCCCATCTCATCAGCACCGACAAGTCCGCATTTCCAGGATTGTCCACCGCCGAGACTTCCTCCCTCAGCTGCAGCGTGCGATGGCACGCTTCAATATCCTTCAAGTCGTTAATAGCCCACAAGAAGGCAGAATTCGTGTTGCGGAGGATAGGCTCGAGCTTTTGTACCATGAGCAGTCCCTGGTGGACACAGTCAAAAGCCATCTGGTTGCCCTCGCCGACAAAGTAGTTCGTCAAGCTCTCGATCAGGGCGCGGCCACTGCTGGGCTCCAGATACATAGTCAGTCCCTCGAACACGACAAATGTTTTGCGGTCGCGGGGTAGTTGCAGTCTAGCAAGCCAGTGCTCCTCGGCCACATCTGCCGCCTTCAGCTCGTAGTGCATTGCAGATGCTGCTGGCTCCGGTATATCCAGCCGCCGCCGCACATCGACCACGGCCGGCAAATCGGTATCCACCCAGCGCACCAACTCGCCGGATGCCCCGTTGGCAAGGCCCAAGTGCTCCTGGAGACGAAGAGCGCGGGTGTCTAGTCCTGCCGCCAAGTGCAGCACCGTCACTGGCTCGTTCTGCTGCCGGGCGTGGTCCAGGAAAGCGGCGACCCAGCGGTCGAGGTACCGCGCACGGAGTGCAAAAGCCTCGGCTTTGAAGTAGTGCACACGCAGCTTGGAGAAATCGTAGTCGAGGCTGTCTACGATGCGTGCGGCGTGCTTGTCGCCAAGGATGGGGCGTGATGAGGTTGCGTCAACAGCGCGGGCGATCAGGATTGCTAGAAGGGTCTCTGGGGCGCCAGTTAGGTTTGGCTTGATCTTGGATGGTCGGTCCGGTTGGGACTGCATTATGTTTGTAGGTGGTTAGGGTGTTGTGTTGACTGTTGCAGAAGGGTACAATACGAATTTAAGATACTGCGGCGATTCCCATTACCGTATGACCTTGGTAGCGCCATTCCAATATTGGG
This sequence comes from Ophiognomonia clavigignenti-juglandacearum, assembly GCA_003671545.1. Classification (NCBI taxonomy): domain Eukaryota; kingdom Fungi; phylum Ascomycota; class Sordariomycetes; order Diaporthales; family Gnomoniaceae; genus Ophiognomonia; species Ophiognomonia clavigignenti-juglandacearum. The sequence goes on along the minus strand of PYFS01001216.1, from coordinate 30,594 downwards.
AATCCCTGACCAGCCTTACAAATACCTGCTGTAGACGTGAAGGCACGAGTAGCTCCACCCGGGGTACGTGAATCGAGATTCAATGTCTGGCAATTGTACACGTGCACGTTTGATGTTGACCTTGACGAAACAACATACTGGCCAAGATCCTGAGTTCCGCTTCATTTGTAACCCGCCCTCCACAAGCGGGAGAAACAGGGCGGTTTTGGGCCGCCACATGGCTGGTCTCTTCACCGATGATCTGTCCGAGATGACTGGAAAGAGGCGCGCAGACTGGAGCCCAAAACTGTTTGGAGGAAAGAAATGTATTATGAAGGGAACAGAGAGGCAAATCTCCGTGGTGTGGAATCAACACGGACATACGCAGCTCTTCGGCACCTGCTCGCCGAAGAGAATCTTGACGTTCCCAGAAATCAAACCGTATTGCTCCATGCTCAAATATCAAAAGTCGAGACCAACGTTGCCCGCCCGCTGTGGCTGTCACTCGCGTCGATCGCAGCTGTCGGTCTCGTTCGTTACGCGGGCCAGAGGCCCAGTCTATTTGCCCGCGGCGGCCTGGGCTGCTTTCTTCTCTTCGGCTGGATAGAGCAAAGTCGATCAGCATTGTCCCTGTGACAAGGCTGGGGGAAGGGCGGAGGCAGAGTAGTTATCCACGATGGAATGGGAATTACCCTTTTTCTGTTTCTCACGCATCAGCGCGGCGACCGCTTCTTTGTCGCGTTGCATCTCGCTGCCGCTTTTGCTGTTGCTCTTTTTCTATGGGGTGGGGGAAGGTTGGTCAGCACTTGTGCAATGTCAGAAGCAGGCGCTCGTGCAAGCAAGAGGCCGAGAAGACAACCAAGCAGATCCTCGAGATGCTGGTCGTCGATCTGGCCTGGCCTGGCCTGGCCTGGCGTAGCCTGATCGGAGCGGGAGCAGGAACGGGAGTGGGGCTCACTTGTTCGGCCTGCTTCTTCAAGTTCTTGGCCCGGGCAAGGTCGCGCTGGTTTCCTCGTGCCATGGTTTCGATTAATGCAATGATGGAACAGTTTCGTTGTTAATGGCTCGAGTACGGAGGGAGGGCGTTGTGTGGGAGGTCAGAAAAGGCTGGTGCTGCATGTGATGAAGGAGTCAGCCTGAAAGAGTTGAAACTCCAGCATGTGCAAGTGGGCTTAGGTTGGATCCATCTCTGTGACACAGACGGCTGCCAGGCTTACTGTGCGCAGTGAGTCACCATCAGGTATCTGGGCATCGAGATAACGCGGAGGTGGAGCGACTAAGTGCGGTTGGATCGCTCCGATGTTCCTCTCACAAAGTCCGTCTGTCCGTACAAAGTACAGTTCAGCACGAAGTACGAAGGACCTGCCCCTGCGTGCCAGCCATAACGTAACTTTAGGCATTCACTCATCAAGGTCCCGAAGCTTACCATACAGTAAGCGCCTGGATCGTCCCAAGCAAGCAAATGCGTGTGTGTCTGCCATTCATGGCGTGTGTGCTACCTTGTACGTACGCAGTCAGCGACGAGCATGCTCTACGATACTGCAGCAGCAAGGCCTCGGTCTCTGCCTCGGACCAATATTTTAATAAGCTCCCAGGCTGCCAGAGCCATCGACACTGGTAGCCCATGCTCCAAACAACATCTAGGACACCCGCTCTTGGTGGTGTGCCGCTGTCCCCAGAAATAGCACTCTTTGACCCAGGCGTAAGCATTGCATTCTTCTGGCGACTCAAATCCACCAACTTGCGGGTCTTCTTTCTTCTCTCAGAAGTGGTTCCAGTTGTCTACCTACATAGCTCTGGATGATGTACAAGTACTAAACAAGTACCTGTGCATTCAACAGCCAAAAAAACATCCCCTGGTCCAACCCTAGGACGACCACCGCCAAATGCCTCCTCGAGCAAGTGCCAATATTAATTACCATATTCCCCAGGCCCAGCCCTCAAGGAAACTGCCACAGATTCAACCTCTCCACCGTACTATACCCCAATCCCAAAAAGTCACACAAAGCCACCCACTGCTCCGCCTGCGACCCTCGCGCCTCGCCCACCTCAAGACTCAGCTCCAGCAACTCCCCTTCCGCCTCTTTCCCCGCCGGCATACTACTAGCACCACCAAAGCCAACCATCCGCTTCCACCAGGCCTCCCTCGTGTCCTCCTTGCCCCCCTCACCGCTCCTCCTTCGTAGCACCGACGACAGCTCCAGGCCAGTCTGATTGAACCCCTGCCGCGCAACAATATAGCTCGCCCGGCCACCCTCCTCCGCCTCCCCATGCGTTGAGATCTCCGTGTACGTAAGCCCGTAGCTCGCACTCTCCCTTTCTCCGTTCATCCTGAAGGTGATAGCGGCGTCATCCGACCCGCTGCTGCTGCCAGCGGTGGGCACGTATCCCAGCCGCGAGAGCGCCTTGCCTATTGTTGCCCGCCCGTTCGGGTCCGGGCCGACGACGTAGACGTGATTGAGCGTGTTGGTAAGCTCCGCAGCAAATACCGCCTGCGGCATTGTTGCTCCGAGCAGTGCCAGGAGGGGCGTGAGGATGGGCCCTGGTGTTGTGATCTTCATTCTTGCTGTGATCGGTTTCCGCTTGGGGTTATGTGGCGACGGTCTGCGACTCAATGAGAAGGGTGCCGAAAGTGTAGACGGCTCGATAAGATGGGACTTGTGTGCACTTTCAATGTATGATTTCGATGCAGGCTAAGAGGCATGTATAGAGGAACGTATGTCGATACTCACGGTTCGTGGTCGATGGGCTGGGTAATGAGTGTAGATATGAACGAACCACCGCCGCCCCCCTTGGGACCCCTAAAGTGACAATTACGCCGCTTTATCAATGCCCATTAGACATGAAACTCCTTTGCAGAGGACACCGTCGTGAAACAATGTCCCAACTTGTGGGTCGACGAAATAAGGAGGAGGACACGGACCAAGGACGCGGAGTCAGGCATCTGGACCCCCGGGCCCAAGGCACGTAGGCAACTCGAGCCGTCGGCCTTTGATTGCCCACTCGCAGTTATGTACGTGGTCCAACTTCTCCCTTGGACTGCCGCATATGTACGATAGTCCACTGCAGTTCTAGGAATGTCAATAGGTGATTGTACCTCGAATCGGGGTGCGCAAGAGGTGCAAGATGAGAAGGGGTTCGCTCGGGACACCCGACCCCCGGCTTGCGGTGAGTGGATACTCGTGTCGAGGAGTGGTCGACGGGAGACGTGCCGGTGTGAAGAAGCCCCCACGAGTACTCGTAGGCTTTCAGGGCGCTGTCGCTTAGAGTGCCTGCTGCTCGTGCCTCGCAACACGGGTAGAGGACAGGGATGCAAGGCATGAGGCCCGGCCCGCCATTAACTGCAGTTTGTGTTCGATATTTCTTGGGACGTTGGCACACACCAATAGCCATCGAGGAAGGTGTTGATCAAGACGGCGCCGAGCAGTAGCCAGAAGGCAACGCCATAAAGATGTCGTGGCTGGCTTGACCGGCTGGCTGGTTGATATTTACCCCTTTCTTTATCTACCAAGCTAATGTATATCCAAGAAGTTGAAATCTTTACCCCCCCTTTCCCTCCACCATGCCCCCCGAGATAATGAATTAAACATCTAAACACGCCCATGCTGGTATCGAAAAAGCACTCGCAATATCTTTAGTAACAATGGTAGGAAGCAACGCCACCGGTGCTCCTCGCAGGAGCACTAGCTGCTGCTTGTCCGCTAATATTCCCTATTCTCGCGGACTAAGCGAGCTATTCCTCCCCATTCCGGAGGCCTTTTTCAGAGCTCGGAGCTCATCCTCGAGTTTCCTGCGTCGAGCTTGTTCCTCCTGTGAATGTTATGTTAGCATGAAGTCGCATGACAAGGCAGAAGCCGCAGTAGAGAGCACATACCCGTAATTCCAGCTGGAATTTCTTCCTTTCTTCTTTCATCGTCGCTCGGAACTGCTCGCTGAGCGCCGTGGCGCCCGCTCGAGGCCCCGTTCCCGTGGCATTGGGGCCAGCCTTGAACTTCTCAGAATCAAGCTGCTCCTTGACCTTGATGAGCTCTTCATGGTGCTTCTCTCGCAGCGCCGAGATCTCCTTCTGTAGGCTCCCAAGCTCCGCCTCCATGTTGCCCCGCGAAGCTGTCACTTCGTCCAGCCTTCCCTCGAGCTCTGTCTTCTCCCGCTCGCCGGCCACGGCCTCCTTAGTGACGGTCTCAAGCTCCTTGACGGTCTCGGCAAGCTCGCCCTTGAGCTTAGCAATCTCGGTACGCATATCCTGCATCAGATTGTTCTTCGTCAGCGCTGCAGCCTCAGCCGCGCGCTCTGACCGAGACCCGTAGGCTCCGTCGAGTTCGGCACGCGCGATGGTCAGCTCCGTCTTAAGTTCGACCACCGTCATGTTGAGCTGCTCGAGGTCCTCATCGCGCGCCTTGATCTCTTCCTCGAGGTTGCGGGCCTCGTATGTCGCGGCATCCTTGGCCCTGTCCACCTCTGCAAGCTGCTCGTTCATGCTACCCAGTTGGGCTTCAACAATCTCGAGCTTTTCTTGTAGGGCTTTGCTGTCTGCTTCCAGGGAAGTGATCTTAACATTGCGTTCCCTGATTTGCTCGTCGTTGTTGTTGACGTTGTTGGTGTCGTAGGTCGTCTGCAAAGTATCGAGGTCGACCAAAGCTTGATCAAGCTTTTTCTGTGTCTCCTCGGCCTCGCGCTTGAACTGCTCAGCGTTCTCTTCTGAAAATGCCAACAAATTCTTTGTTCGTTGCAGTTCCTCGATCTTGCTTCGGAGCTCAGCATCTTTGTCGCCATCGCCCCTGTTATTCATCTCACGTTGCTGTCTGACCTGTCTTTTGAGAACAGACTTTTGCTCCTTCAAACTCGTCGCTTGCCGGAATAGCCACTGCACCTTAGCAGAGAACGCGCTGAGCGAGTACGGCTCGTCGAAGTCAAAGGATTCATCTGCAGAGACATCGTCATCGTCGTCTTCAAGTCCCTTTCCGAGCCGAACTTGTTTCCGAGCCTCCCTTTTCCGGTTGATGTCTGCATAACCTTCCTGGATGATGTCCCACAGGCCAGTTAGCACGATCTCGACCTGCTCGGCTTGTTGTACCCCTGCGGATGACTTTGCGCCTTTCTCGAGTTGTATCTGTAAAGCCGGTATCGATCGGTCCATCCACTCAAAATGCGCGTCAAGTCCTGACCCATTGGCTTCCGGTGGAGTCGGGTGGTCAGCCTGGCCCGATGATATGACTTGGTGGACCTGGCTGTTCAAAGCAAGCATACGTTCCTCTGCTTGTTGCAGTTTCGCGAAAGTGTCGTCTGATTTCCTTATGCTGTCGGCCAACTGAAGTTGATGTTCTCGATGACCATCCTGGATTACTGAGAGTGCCTCCGTCAAATAGTCCAGTTGCTTTTCGAGTAGACCAGGCTCTGCATCGCCAGAGGGCACTGGCTGGTAATTCGCATTCTTCGTCGGGTCGTTGTCGATGATTAAATCCCGCAGGCGATTGTTGAGATCCTGCAGACTCCGCTCCGTGAAATTGATTTTCTGCGATTGCCCTTCGGTTTGCTGTTTCAAGAGCTCCACCTCCCCCATGAGTTGGTTCGTCCGCTGCCGCACAGGTGACCTTGGAGGGATAGTGATGTCAGTCTTTGGCGATTGCAGAACGTCTGAGTCATCCAGAGGGAAGTACAGACTCCTGTCGTCGATGTCGTCGTTGGAGAACGATGAGCTATTCCGGCCATCCGTGTAATTGTACAGGCTCTCGGGGCTACCTGGCATTCCATTCTGCACGGCGCCCTGCCCTGGCAAACCCTTCTTCGAGGAGTCCTTGTGGGTAAGCTGTAATATTCCAGCTGTATGTTGGAGAAGGCGTCGTTGTGGCTCCATGATACGCTTCTCCAACTCAAATAATTCCTGTGCCAGTTTCTCGCAAGCTCGCTCGCTGGCTTCCCGCTCCATGTGCGTCTCTGCTGACCTCGGATCGACCGTCATCCTCTTGGCTGAGTTGTACAGGCGTGTCATGGCTATGGCGGCATCACGGTATTTTTGTTGCACGGCGAGGTTCGCCCTGGCCTGTTCTATACGCAAAGACAAGGACTGTATTTGCTTCTTGAGGTCGTCCACCTCCTCCTGCGACAGGACTTCATATTGCTTGCTGTCGAATAGGGCTGTCTCGGTCAGGAGATGGACTTGTATAGGATCTTTCAAGTCGACATGTGGTGAGCTTTGGGGACGATCGACGTTCAACTGGACGTAGGTCATGTTAGCGACCATCGGAAGCATGTTGAGGAAGTGTTGCGCTTGGACTACGCACGGGGTTGTAGCGCGGCTTATCGGAGCCAGAGCCATTCATCATGTCGTTCCTATACCCCGCCATAATCTGCTTGGGGCCCTGGCCAACAGCTTGTGTAGGAGAGAGCAGGCCGCCGTCGTCGTAACCATAATTACTGTTGGCGCCCCCGTTCATCGTGGTGTGGGAGTTGTTGGAATGGAATGCACGTGGTCGTAGGTCAACACATGATACAAGATAGGTCAAATACTATGGCCTCCGAGGAAGACGAGGCAATGCTGAAATGCAGTATGGAAGTACTTGGTCGTCGTCGTTAGAGAGAAAAGATAAAGATTCCAAGCAATAATCCGAGACAATGGCAAATGAAGTCGTTCCGGAAAGAATCGAGACTTGGATCTTGATCGTTGGCAATTGGAGGCGTGCCTTTTTACTGCGCAGGGGCGGGTTGGATCGGAGTGGCCAGATCGAGAGAAATAGAATTTGTTTGAGCAAAATGTGATTGATTGTGATGTGACGGTGGTGCAAGCTGTCCCTCTTGTCATTTCTGAGAGTACAGTGGGTTGGTTCTTCAGTCCTCCGTCCAGAAATTAAATTCCGAAGGAGAATCTCGAATTACCATCCCCCCCTTCTTGCAGATGGCCCCTTCACCCAAGCCTCGCCCACTCGTCACTTCCGTTCGCCAGGCACCGAAAGGGGCAGGCGCGTGAGGACTTGCATGCAGGGGTCTTTGCTCCGCCTCTGACTCTCTGGGTCAAACTAGATCCGATTTGGACGAACGTTTCTCCATTTCAGAGACTGACTCTTGAATTCTGCTCGAGTGCGCGACCAAACGATATCGTTAAAATCCAATATCAATCGTATGGTCACGATCTACAGCCCTATTTTACTTGATTCGTGCCGTTCTCTGTATGTGTCCTGCATTGCGCCTGGTCACGGCTCGTAAAAAGGCGACTCAAGTATTTCGTACCCTGGTCAAAAGCTTGCAGGGGTATATACGCGCTAGTCTAGATATGGTAAGACCCTTGGATCTGCGTTTAGAGCCGCATTGCAGAATCGCATCAGCGCTCGCCGCCAAACGGCATTTCGGTTCTGCCCATAACATCACCACATTTGTCAACATCCTCCGCCGTCACCGAGGTCTAATTTTGCTGACCTCGACACTGTCTCGCCCTTGGACGAGCACAAAGTCTCGCTCAAAATCGAGATTCGATACACTCAGCGACACTCGACGCGAGTAACACTGCGTCAAGCCGTCGCTGACAGGCGTTGCGGTCGCGTTTTGCTCCGCGTACTTCACAGGCAGCCTTTGTCGGGACCTTCCAAGTTCCTTGTCTGGCTTTTCAAGCGCCGACTTCAGCCCCGTCGCATCTCTTCAATTACCGCTGTTCTCGCATCAGAGACTGCGTTTGTTCCTTCGTGACGCGAGATCTCCCGTTGTTTGCCGCGCCAGTGTTGTTCGCTTCCCTTCAATCGAAGTAGTGTTCTTGCTGGTAGAGGCATCATCGCCATATCCTCCGTATCTCCAACAAAATGGGTATTCCTGCTGCCTTCCGGTGGCTGTCCACCAAATACCCAAAGATCATCTCTCCAGTTGTCGAGGACCTGCCCGAAACTCTGGAAGATGGCACCGTCATCCCTGTTGACACCACTCGTCCCAATCCCAATGGAGAGGAGTTCGACAACCTCTACCTGGACATGAACGGTATCGTCCATCCCTGTTCCCATCCCGAGGACAGACCTGCCCCAAAGGATGAGGAGGAGATGATGGTTGAGGTCTTCAAATACACCGACCGAGTGGTCAACATGGTAAGGCCGCGCAAGCTGCTGATGATCGCTGTTGGTAAGTCAAACACAGCTTTTCCGATCTACCATGCCCCCCTGCCAACTGTATGCTGATCTCTATCTTACAGATGGTGTCGCTCCCCGTGCCAAGATGAATCAACAGCGTTCCCGTCGTTTCCGCGCCGCCCAAGAAGCAAAAGAGAAGGCCGAAGACAAGGAGAAGTTGATCACTTTGTTGAAGCAACAGAATGGCGGCACACACCCAGCAGAGTCCACCGAGGACGTAGTCAAGAAAGTTTTTGACTCAAATTCCATCACGCCTGGTACACCATTCATGGAAATCCTGGCCGCCAGTCTCCGGTACTGGTGCAGCTACAAGCTGAACACTGACCCTGCCTGGGCCAAGGTCAAGGTCATTATCTCGGATGCTACTGTCCCTGGAGAGGGTGAGCACAAGATCATGAACTTTGTCCGATCTCAGCGCTCCTCGCCAGAGCATGACCCCAACACTCGGCACGTCATATATGGTCTGGACGCTGATCTCATCATGCTTGGATTGGCCACGCATGAGCCACACTTCCGAGTCCTTCGTGAGGATGTTTTTGCGCAGCAAGGACAGGCTAGGATGTGTAAGATATGCGGTCAAAAGGGCCACGATGCCCAGAACTGCCGTGGCGAGGCCAAGGACGAGAAGACAGATTTCGAAGGAAAAGACAACGCCTACCCTCTGAAACCATTCATCTGGCTTCATGTCTCTATCTTCCGCGAGTATCTTGCTGTCGAGCTGAATGTTCCTGATCTCCCCTTCAAGTGGGATATTGAGCGTGCCATTGATGACTGGGTTTTCATGTGCTTCTTCGTGGGCAATGATTTCTTGCCTCATCTTCCTGCGCTCGAGATCCGTGAAAACAGCATCGACACTCTGGTTGCCATCTGGAAGGACAATCTGCCCCACATGGGCGGTTTCCTAACTAAAGACGGACACTGTGATCTGGGCCGTGTGCAGCTCATTATGGAAGGAGTCGCGAAGCAGGAGGATGCCATTTTCCGCCGTAGAAAAGAAACAGAAGACAAGAGAGAAGCTGGTTTCAAGAGGAGGAAGATGCAAGAGGAGCGTCGAAATGGTGGTAACAACAGAAATCAAAACCAGGCCGGTGCTGGTGGAAACAGGCAAAAGGTCAAACTCGACAATATGGTGCCTGCTCTGGCCCCCGAGGCTATGTTCATGCCCATCACGAGTCTGCCTGGTCCCCTTGACGGACCTCGCAAATCCATCACCCACGACATGGTTGTCAATCGAAGTGCAGTCCAGGACGCCAACAACGCCAACAAGAGTGCTGCCAGCGTTTTGAAGAGTCAGATTCAGGGCTTGACGGCCAAGCCTTCCGAGGAGACTGCCAACGGAAAGGAGGCAGAGCAGACTACCCCATCAGGAGCGACCAAGCGCAAGGCCGATGTTATTGACACCAGCACGAACAGCCCAGCTGCTACATCTGACGATGAGGGACCAGTGGACACAGTCAAGCTCTGGGAAGAGGGATACGCCGACAGGTACTACGAACAAAAGTTCAAGGTCGACCCCAAAGACATCGAGTTCCGTCACAAGGTGGCCCGTCACTACGTCGAAGGCTTGGCGTGGGTGCTCATGTACTACTTCCAAGGCTGCCCGTCTTGGGACTGGTACTATCCTTTCCACTATGCACCTTTTGCTGCAGATTTTGTTGGACTTGACAAGATGGAAATCAGCTTCAACAAGGGCAGGATATCCAAGCCTTATGAGCAGCTCATGAGTGTGTTGCCGGCGGCTTCACGACACTCCATTCCCCCACTGTTCCACGACCTGATGCTTAACGACGACAGCACCATCATCGACTTCTACCCTGAGGATTTTGAAGTGGACTTGAACGGCAAAAAGATGGCCTGGCAAGGTGTCGCTCTGCTGCCTTTCATCGACATGCCGCGACTCCTGCTTGCCATGGAGAAGAAGTACCCCGAGATGACATCCGAGGAAGCTGCACGCAACGAGGTCGGAAACGATGTTTTGATCATATCTGACGGTCATACGGTGTTCTACGACGACATCATCACGCATTTCTACTCGAAGAAGCAAGGCGCCCCGAAGTATACCCTCGATCCTAGAGCGAGTGAGGGTTTGACGGGCGAAGTTGCCAAGATCGATGACTACCTTCCGCATGGCGCTCTCACCTACCCAGCCATGCTCGAGCGCAAGGAAATGCCCGACCTCGACTACGACCGCTCTCTGAGGTAAGATTCCATCCTACATGCACATTTGAAATTGTCAAAGCTAACATTCCACAGTGTTCATTACGAGATGCCCAGCAGCGCCCACACCCACAAGTCCATGCTCCTCCGTGGCGTCAAGCTTCCCACCCCTGCCCTCGACAGGAATGACATCGAAGACATCCGCAACAAGGGTCGTCGCAGTGGCAGAGGCCACGGCGGCGTGCCCTTCACCGGCGGGCGTGGTGGAGGCGGTGGGTACCGCGGTGGCCGTAACGAGCCGATGAGCTACGCGCCTGGTGGTGGCTACCAGGGCGGTAATGGCGGCGGCTATCAAGGTCGAGGCGGAGGTCGAGGTGGCTACAACGGTGGTGGTCGCGACAACAGGTACGACGGGCCTCCTCCGCGCAACGGTGGGGGTTATAACGGCGGCTACAACGCGCCTCCGCCGAGCTGGGTCCCACCTCCTCCCGGCGCCGCTGGGTTCGGAGCTGGTGCGCCGCCTCCACCGCCTCCCGGAAGCTATGGCGGTGGTGGTGGGTGGGGATACCAGCAGCAGCCGTCATACGGTGGTGGCTACAATGCGCCGCCTCCTCCAGGCCAGTATTACGGTGGTGGTGGTGGTGGTGGTGGTGGTGGATACCAGGGTGGTGGCGGTGGGCAAGGCTACTCGCTGCCCCCTCCTCCTGGACGCGATGATTACCGGTACGGAGGTGGTCGTGGAGGATATGGAGGAGGTGGGAATGGTGGGAGCCGTGGCTATAATGGCGGCGGTGGTGGTGGATATCGCCGCTGAGGCATTCTTGAACAGGCCCTCTAGCGTATGTAGAGCATCCTAAGCCTTATGAAGGTTGTTTGCATCATCACTGGCACGTAATGTGCACTGCGGGATGTTACTCTTGCGTCACTCTGAGGTGCCTGACTGCAACTCTGCATGATTATGTGCGAGTATGATACGGACATTGGACAATGGTCATGGCATACGGATGGGATGGGGAAAAAAGGGGAAAAGCACGGCTCGCGGATCAGGACTAGGGTTGTAGAAAACATGATTCTTTGTATGATAACTCGAACTTCCAACTTCCCCTTCATCAGGGGACACCACTTGGTCCTCAACGCAGACCAGTTGGGGCAAGCTGTCTTGACTGTGTCCCAGGCAGATTTGACTGTCTACGTGGGTCGGGATCTGCGACCACCCAGCCATTAGCGACATGGCCAGATGTACCACCGCCAGCACTTGGGCAGCCTTACAGGCGTCAAACAGATTTTATCCCACGGTGAGAATCCTACTTAGGTACGGTAGGGAGCCCACAGCCCATGTCCCACAGGTCACATCCCACAACCCAAATCCCACAGCCCATATCCCATGTCCCACAGGTCATATCCCACAACCCAAATCCCACAGCCCATATCCCACGTCCCACAGCCCATATCCCACAACCCAAATCCCACTACCCATATCCCACAGCTCATATCCCACAACCCAAATCCTACACCATACATATTCCACAGGTCACATCTCACAGCACGCATCCTACGGCAGGAATCTCACAGTAGGTGTCCCATGGATACCCGTACAGGCATGGTCTTCCCCAGGTTGTGTTGAAGGCATTTTTTTTTCTATTAGTGACAAGAAGTAAGAAACTAGTCCATGTAGGTGAGACCATGTGAAAAAGCATAACTAAATAGTTAAATCATCGCACGGAACTCGATAAGATAGAACGAGGCGTTCCGAGTTCGTTCATTCCACGCCCTTTTCGATGCATCTACTCCATGGACAGAATTCATGTACTTCTGGAAGTCAATTGTCATTCCACACACTCTTGCGAAGTCCTCGTCCCCTAATGACGCCTTCTCGCCCTCCCTCATCTCTAGCGGCAACTGCAGAAAGCGGTACTCGGTGACGTGGTGGGCAAGGCCCAAATTGAGGACTCGAATCTTGTCAAAAGTCCGCGAGAGAGGCAACCTTGGAAGACAATACACCCGCCAGCCGACAAGCTGACAGTCCAACTCGCTTGCCGCAATCCCTACAACCGACACGGTCAAGTTTGCAGCAGGCTTGTCGGAAATTACAGACTCTTTTGTTTAGCCAGAGACCCGGGCGAAGACAGTCTGGGATGAGCAACAAGCACCGGGTCTGGATTCCTTGTGATCAAACTCAAGGAATGGCTCATCTCTCCGAGATCCCAGCTCCTATGGTCAATCGGACTGAACTCGCCCTTCGGCAACGAAGCCAGCGTTGCCACGACTCACATTCGAGATCTCGCCATATCTGCCAAATTTCCCTATGTGTTCTTCAAGTGCACCACTAGCACTGAAATCTCACACATCAATTTTAACATACACAGAGTGGATGCCTTCGGGTAAGAGTTGGGAGCTTCGTGGACCGTAAAGTCGAGGTTCTCTTTGTCAGCATCGGCCTGAATCTGAGCATCGCCCTAAAGGTTCTTCTGCACTTTTGCCTTAAGTTTAGCGTGATATAGTATATCCGGGTGGTGTTTTTCGATATATATATCTTGATGCTTTTAATATAATAATTATTGGAAAAAATATAGCTTATACCCAAATATTTATAATAATATTTAATTCAGATTAGTATTATTAATAAAAAAGTTAATAATAAATACAATAGCTTTCCGAAAATTATATAAGAACCGTAAAATTAGTAAAACCCGTTGAATTATTATCAATAACAATCCAACTAATAGAATAACCAAAAATATTTATAATTGAATATTAATTAAATTAATTAATATTGATAAATTAACCGTTAAAATTAAAATAACTATTTTTGTGATGGGCTGAGCTATGCTCAGCCTTGGCTAGGGTCCGGACAGGGTCCGTACATAGCCCGTACCTATATCTAGGGGACAGCCCCTCTCCTTAATAGTTTCCTTAGACTTAGCTCTTTATCCGAAATCATACTTCATTAAGGCACCTAGCAGGTAGCCCTCCTAGGTCAGCCCTTCACAATTTTACGCTTTTAAAAATCTAATTAAAAAGATTATAAAATGATAAGTTTGATAGAGCTTATATAGAAAATTTAAGCAATATAAGCCCAATTGGACATATATATAATTTAATGGAAAAGCTTAAAAATAATTTAAAAAATCAGTGTATTATAATATATTAAGTTATTAGAAAGTTTAATTTCTCGATATTAACTCTAAGAAGATTTCATCGATAAATAAGCTGAAAGAAATTATTATGTATTTATATATAATCTTCTTAATATATATATTCTTTTATATTTAATTTTTCGTTAATTTAAAAATTCGTAATATCAAATAAATAATTGGTTGTTTGGTTATTTGCTGAGATAAATAAATTAGTTACAGCAGCAGTAATAGTTGGATTAGATAATTACCCTCGCTTCCAAATAAAGAGATAGCAAGGTTAATAGTTGGTAGGGGGATTTGTAAGCATATTGACTGCCCGCCGGCTGGAGAAGTAAATTGTGGTTATAGGAGAGAGAATGGTCTGTCAACAAAAGCCCTGCGAGAAACGCTACTTATACCCCTTTGTAGCTGTATCGCTCTTTTTTTGCCTATGGATGCTTAGTTATCCCATGTACAATAATTAACTTTTACGGCCACCGGCCGCTTTAATTAATTTCTCTCTCCTATATATATTAAACAACAGAACCGATTGAGACGAACGAAGAGACTCCTTGGAAGTGACCTCGCAACAACGCTTTTCCGATAATCACTCCGCCCTCCTCAGACAGCGGACTGGCATGAGAGGTCAAAGGGATGCCAAGATCCTTCACGTTCGCCACAAGCAAGACAAGATTTTCCTCGACAGTTAGCAGAGAAGACAGGCTCAGACCCTTCTGTCTACACCAACTGTGTAGCTTGGAGGTCATATGTTTGGAGAGTGAAAGGTCGCACTTGCCGGAACACATCTGTTGGTGCTGTGCGCCAAATGCTTGCCACATAATAAAGCATTGAATGCTCGCCGACTGGGTAGGTGAAATCTCGGTATGCGTCCAACACTGCTTGTGCGTGAGCCCTGTCGTCCCGGGTCTGATCGACCACTGACTCCACCGAGACCATCGCGAAAATCTGTAGCAGTTGATCTCTGCACTCCAGTTTCTCTTCGTTGGGTTCAGCGGTGCGCAACAGAGCCACCGCTTGGTGAACAGGCAGGGTAAGTTCACTGACAAATTTTCCCACTTCGGTTAGCTCAATTGGGGAAGATGGCTTGATGCAGCCGAGATCGTGGAGCTCTCCCATCGCGCGCAGTGAGGGTTCTCCTCCCGGGACGTCGAGGAAATCAAACTTAGGTGGATCTGTACCGCGGCTGAGAATGTCGAGAAACACGCGAGCTGGATCCTCTAGCTGGATCTGCGGATGAGAGTTCAACGGGCAGGATTTGAAGATGTCCTCGCCACCCAGATACAAGCAATACCCACGGCCCAATCGACCTCCTCGACCGCCTCTTTGAACAGCAGTGGCCTGACTTGCAGCTGCAGAAAAGAATTGATGAGCCCGAACGCGTGCGTTCAAGCCGTCCCGTTTTCGATGCCAATGTCCTAAAAACAAGAAGTCAGCAAACAATATCCTGTTGCGTATAATTTGAAGAGGGAAAAGGTATATACCACGACAAAGCGAATTCCGTTGGTTGTCAAGGATGTCTCTGCGACACTCGTAGAGACGATACATCGTCTCCTAATTTCTCCAGACGACCTAATAACTGCAGCGTCCTGAGCAACGGCCGACATCTGGCCGTGTAGACCAAGGACTAACATCCCCGGGACCTCGCGCTGTATGTCTTGGACCAGTCTCTCAACGACTCTCTTGGAGGGGACGAAAACCAGAATATCGCCGGCGGGTGCCTCTTGGTCGATGATGAACTTGACAGTGCGAGCGGCAGCGTTGATGAAATTTGTAAGAGCCTCAGGGCTAGTATAGAACGTGGTTATCGGGAATATGCGACCGGGAATATGAAGCAGAGGGACCATCTTCTCGCCTCCGAAATGATCTCGGAACTCGTTGACTTGGATAGTCGCTGACATGATGACGAGCTTGATGTCTTTGCCCTTGCTGCGGAGTCCCTTGATGGTCGCAATCAGGGTGTCAATGTTGGTGCTGCGGGTGTGGGCCTCGTCGACCACCACGCAGCGGACTCCATCCAGCTCGGGGTTGTTGCGCATCATCGCGAGAAGCAGGCCATCGGTGAGAAAGATCAGCTTGGCAGCCTGGGTGTACTCCTTGTGCCCCTGATAGGCGAAGCCGATCTGGTTTCCGCAATCGACGTCTTGTTCTTCGGCAACGCGGGTACCGAGCGTTCGTGCTGCGACCCTGGTTGGTTGAGTAACATAGACTTTGTCTTCATCAGGTATCATCGTGTTGCAGGTCAAACTGGGATGTGATTCGGTTAGAAAGATAAAGTGTTTGCTTTCATTGAAGGTACTTACGCCAGAGCTGGTACTGAGTGGATTTCCCCGATCCAGTCTCGCCCGTGACAATAATAAGCCTATCGTGACCTTGGTATAGCTTCAAGAATTCATCGATAACTGAATCCTGCATCGCCGGGAGCTTCTTGCGGTCTTGCAATAACCGCAAATAGTTGGAACTTCTCGGTCTGTCGTTTAGAGGGTTGCTGTCCGTCTCTATACGGCGCAGTGCCGTAAGCGTCAGTGGAGCCATTTGATGGGACGGACCCACGCAGGCCAAGGAAAGAAGGAAAAGCCGAAGCCGATGTCACACTTTTGGGATTCGAAACGAGAGAGACGCAGCAGATTTGTTGGAGGTGCGCAACTTGGTATGTTTGTCTGGTGAGAGGGGAACAGTTAAGAAGCGGCCAAGGCAAAACTTCAGGTGGCCAGTGGGCACAGTGGTGGTGAAAGGGTGGTACAGGGGTTCGAGGATCAGTTTTGTGCTGCAGCTTTGTCATTTTCGTAACGAGTCTTCATACAGTAGTGGTCGTCTGCTGCCATAGATCATGACAAGCAGAAACTTGAAAAGAGGCGACAAGTGCAAAAAGAAGATGGAAAGAGTGACTGGCAAGTGGGAAGTCTAAAGAAGACTATTACAGGATCCTTTATAAAGAGCTACTAAAGAAAAACAAAACAATCAACAAAAAGCCCTGCTGTGGGAACTGTAATGTGAGCCCAGCCGGGCTGGCATAGGTTCACACCTTCTTAGTCAGCTTTGCCCAATCGGGCAAGTCTAGATAGCAGTGGGCCCAGCGTATACGCTGGCCCTGCAATTGGCTGCAACGCCGATGCTAATCCCAATTGGGACTAGCGTCCTCCGGGGCCGCACTTAGACTTAATTAATAGCAGCCCTACGGCTGCCACTCACTTTTCCCTCTTTATAGACCAACAACAGAATCGACTCCACCCCTAATATATATATTCCATATCCTTTATAATATACCCTACCGATATTGATCAATTTCAACACAATTGAAACAAACAACATAAAAAGACAAGCTTAATGCAAATATTCGAAATACAACCTCGTCCTTACACGCCCCTATAATCAAGAATTAAAAACTAATTATATTAAAAATCAAGAATACCTTTATTCTATAACGCTTCATAACACTCTTCCTAAATTTCTTCTCTTTAAACTACTCCTATATTACGCCTTTAACTAAAAAAAAAAGCTATAACCTTATTATAAATAAATCTATTTTCGCGATAATTACCTTTTTATTATATATTTAGCTAAACGAACGATTAAGAGTCCTCTATAAACTCTTCGTTAAATTCGTAATTTCCAATAACCCTTTATAAATATTTCCATTTCGATTTATCCTCTCCGAAATATAAAAAACCCGCTTTAACCATATTAAAAATCGAACCACGTATCCAAAAAAAATCCACAATTATCTATAAATAAACTCTAGCCTTACGCATTTAATATTACCCTTTATATTCCCCACCTAACTTTATTTTGCTATTTACCCTACCTATTTTATATTTTTTTTTAAAAAAATATAAACTAGAAACGCGCTATAGACTTAATCCAAATATATTAAGTACGGTTGAACATATTGAATAAATAAAATATAACGGAAAGTGAATTATTAAATAATATACTATAAATTTAAAATTACATTTTTAACGCTTTATTCTATTCATTTATCAAATTTTACAATAAATATTAACCGGGCTTCTATGCTAATTCCTACCTTAAGGACATTATTAAAATAAATAACAAAAAAGAAATAATCATTTATAACAACAAGGCCCTTAACGAGCTAAAACAGCTATTAAAGGGCTTTTCTAAAAAGATCCTCACAATTATAAACCCTATTTTCAAGCAATTCAATCCTTAATTCTAAGATATTAAAAAATATCCGAAAACCCGTTATAAATCGAACTAAAAACCTTCATTATATACTAGATCAAAAATGCCCGTTATTACGATAATATATTCTTCTACTCCTTTATAAAAGATTTTAATAATTAAATAAAAGCAAGGTTTAATGAAGCCTATTAATCATCCAGAAAAGCTATCCGCTTTTTCCTATATCGCCGAAGCGTTTATAACGCTTTAGGCCGTAGCCGAATAGACGATGCCTTTATATAGCTATTGGTATACAAAACCCCTCTTTTATAGCTTTTAATCGAATTCCGTAATGCCGAACTCGAAATAGATAGCAATATCTAATATCTAATAAACCTTATATATGAAAATCAAATTCTACAAATAAAAATACAATCACCCGCCGGCTTTAGCTAAAATAAACGAATTTATTAATATCAACGACCGCTCTTATATACATAATAGCAACGGCTTACATTTAGGCGGTTTTAATAACGCTTCCGCAATTAAATTAAACCAAAACCTCAAAATAATAAAGAAATCAATCTTCGTTACATTTATTAGCAGCGGTACCTATAAATTTATAATATCCGGCTTTTTTAACGCTCTAAATAAATCTAAAATTATACTTAAAAAGCCATTTAATAATAAAATCGCGAATATTATATTTAAAATCAAGAAGATTAAACTCAAAAAGCTAATTAACGCTAGCGTAACCAATTAAAAGCACGAATACAATCCCGATCAAGATAATAGAAAAAATAAAAATAAAAATATAGCAAACATTTTTTATTGAATCTTCTAATAATTCCGACAATTCCTTAATTACTAAAAAGCCCAAAAAGATATTCGTAAACCTATTCAATCCCGATTACGATCTATACAAAACCTTTCCGCTTCGAATATATTTAAATAAATGGATAAATATTTAATCAATTACGAACTTCGTCAAGATATTCGGCAACGACTATAAATATAGCGGTAAACCATATAATATCTTAAACGATAAACTCTATATTTTTTTCGATATTTATTATTACTTAGAAATTACTAAAAGATAATTCGCTATTATTTTCCCCCGAATATTTATTGGGGCAGCGGAGCAATATTATATATATGAAATTATCTATCAGGGCATACCTAAATTGCTAATAGGGCACACCCCTGGTTTCTCGCACTGTGGATCCACTTTTAGGGATGTCACCAAAAATTTATATGATATCCCTAAACTCCACTTTTAGAGATGTCACTAAAAACTTTTACATCCCAAAGCTCCACTTTTAGGGATGTCACTAAAATCGATTTTTCGAATTTCACGAATTTCATATAGAGGGCGATTTTTCGTGTGGAGGGCTAATTTTCACGTGGAGAGCTTTTTCTTTTATAAAATTGTGAAATCTAGTTTTGGTGATATCCCTAATTTGTTGACATCCCTAATTTGGTGACATCTCTAAAAGTGGATCCACAGTACGAGAAACTACGGGTGTGCCCTGTTAGCAATTTAGGTGTGCCCTGATAGATGATCTTATATATATAACACTATACAGAAAGACACGTTTATGGATATCTATATCAAAATTAAAACTCACTTTAATATAGATATTAATTATAAACATTATTATATCAATTAAATAATTATAATATTCGAAAAAATACGCCGTAAAAACCTAAGCCTTAATCTTTATAAAATGTTTGATAAAATGCTAGATAAATTTTAACTATGCTAGTAAGCTTTCGATAAAAAGTTTTCAAATAGGATAAATCTCAAATTTACGGTTATCCGTACGTGCTATAACGTGATAGAATTAAAAGCTATATTTTTTAAAAATTCTTATACGCTTAAAGCTTTATTTATAAATTTTATTAAATTAATTAAAATATTTCTAATGCGTCCAGATATTCGTTAATACCTAATTAAATATAATAATTACGGCTACAGTTATAATTATAATTATAACGACCCCGCTGACGCCATATTCCTTAATCGATGTTATAAAAGAAATAATATTTAATAACGCCGCAATTTTCTCGGAAATAAAGGCTTTGAAAATGATTTTAGCGGCGGCAATAAATAATTCAATGGTAATAGTAATAATAAATAGCTATAATTAAAATGAAGTATAAATATTAAAAGAAATACTATTATATTTACGGTAAAGAGAATTGTTGATTTAACCAGTACCCCTTATAAAAACGCCGATAATCCCGTCGCCATTATAATATATATTACACCAAGATTAGAATAAATAAAATTAATATTAAATATACCTTGTTCTTCGCGTAATACAAAAGCTTCTTTTACGACGAGCCTCTTATTAGCAAATATATATAAAAAAACAAGATTATTAAAAATAATTTATAATAATATTTCGCTTTAATATACTTTTAAAACCAAACTTTCTTATACTCCATTATAGCTATAAACCCTATAATAGCCCTCTAAACGATCTTTACATAATAATTCCAGCTAATAGATCGTTATTTTCGCTTATTTTTTTAAAACCTTATACCTAATATAAATGCTGCGAAATAGTTAATTATAAAAATTAAATAATATAAAACGTTTATATACGAATACCCTGATCTTAAGCTAATATTTAATAAATCATATATAAATAAAGCCAAAATTAAATTCGGTCTAAGCTAAATAATCATTTTTATAAATATTATTTCTATTCTTATTTTATTTAGCGTAACAGAATTTTATATATTGGCTATTAATACTTTTTTCCTATTCGCTTTTAAAAATTGTAAACCGCTTATATGTTAAATTTAATAATCTAATAAACCAAATCGTCGGCTTTATAGCCTTAATTCCTATAATACGTAAATAGGGACACGCCTAATTCTTCCTAAATAAAGAAAAAGCTATAATAGTTTTCCTCTCTAAAAACCAATTGCGTATTCTTTACCACCGCTTTAAATATCTAAAGACTATATACTTCTTAAAAGTGTTTAAAAAAACTAAACATAAAGATATATTATACGAAACCTTTAAAAAGATCTAAAAATTATACTATTTATACCAAATATATAATCAAACGCCCTATCGCTTCAAATTCACCATTAAAATAGATATAAATTTTAACGCTAAAATGCTATTAGACGTTATATATCTAAATAATAAACCTATTCTATATATCGAGGATAAAAGCATAAGCTTTAATTAAACCGGCTTCCTTCTATTTATAGATACGAAAGCTATATAAAAGCTATTCTGCCGCTTATAAGCAAATATATATTAAAGCCCGCTAGATAAACTCATTTATAACGCCGGTATAAATTTATAAATATCGAATATAAAAAAATCCCTATTAAAACTTACTAATCTATCGACAAAATAAAGCGATGTTACATAATTTTCTATCGAATATATGAAATCCTCTATAGCGAGTTATGCTATATTATAACCGAAGACGTTATACTCTAAATAGCTATTAAAGCTATCAACAACACCGCTAGCCCTAATAATTTAATCCTTACATTATTCGTCTTTAAAGCTTACCTATACATTATAACTAAATCTCCTCTAGCGCCGTTAATAATCTAGCGCAATAAGGTTATTTAAATTGCTATAAAAGCTATACGTAAAGCTAAAATTATATATCTTATAAATAACGCTCTTTATACCCGAAACGGCCTAAATATAAACGATATAATATCATTCGAATTTTAAAACGATATCCGTATATAGCGAGAGAAAGATAGCTAGATAGGCCTTTATAAGCTATTATTATATAATAGCTATAACCTCATTTTCGACCTATTAAACCAATCTACCGTTTTCCGATCTATTATCTATCGCCTATATATACGCGATCTTAATACTTTAAATCTATACGAAAATAAACCCGCCCTCCGTAAACGAAAGCGCCTTGAAAGCTTTAAAAATAAAAAGAAAATAAAATATAATAAAATATACAATACTACTATAGAAAATATTCAGGCTTTTATAAAAGATATTCATGCTTTTACCGAAGATATCGATAACAATATAGAAGAAGAAGATTTATAACCGGTATATATTTACCTTTCGGGGAAAAAATGGGACTTCGAATTAGCTTTCAAACTATATACCAACAGTATAATCATTATACTTAGCGTTTTTTTTAAAAAAATCTAGCGATACCGAAATAATTAATTTAATCGGCGCAGGAATCTTCCGCTTCGAAATTTACAATAAAGCTAAACACAATAATCACCGCATTTTTAAAAGGTATCTTATCTATAAAATCAAAAATAAAAAGACTAAGCCCTACGAGAAATCAAACTTTATAATTCAAAGCTATAGCGACGATAGCAAAATAGCAATCCTAACATAATTTCCGATTATTCAACACATTAGCTAACATTTCATCTTCGCCTTAACTTCTATTTCCACGAAAAAAAGCCTATTGGTTTAGATCCGTAATATTATATAGGTATATATTTAGGCTAAATAGCAACTATATTGTATAATTATTTTGCTTTCTCTTAAAGAAATATACGCTAAATTTCTAAAAGGTATTATCTTGATTTATTTGCTTCTTTTTTACAGCATCTCCGAATCTAGCGTCTACTAATATTATATATACTCTAACTTCTATATTACCTGCTTTATAATAAAAACCTTTATATATAATCTATATTTATTCGTTTTATAATAAGATAAAAATTTAGCTTTGACGTAATACAAATTGACGATATATTCTATATATTTACGCCCGCGTTTAAAACGAAAGAAGAAATAAAATAAAAAAATACTAAATTTAAAGCAAAGCCTATAATTATTTTAAATGCTATAACGCCTCTCGAATTTAATAGCGCCCGCATCCTACTTAATAGCGAAGATATCATCATATACTAGAAATAACAAAGCGAGAAACTCGCTTTCGTTAATACTAAAGCTAATAATCGCGCTACATAATACCTAATCTAACGCGCGTATATCGCCTATCTAGCTTCTTTTTATCAATTAAAAGCCGCATTTGATATAGCTATAACAATTTAATATATAAACCTAAATGAAAAAGTCTATAAAGCTTTAAATAAGCGCTTTCAATAGCAAATATATCATTTAGATTGCAGCCTATGATTTATCCCTTTTAACCTCGGCAAGGCCAAATTGATATTATTCTTTAATAGCTTTTTCGCTAATGTCAAGGATTTCTCTAATGAGATCAGCTATATATTGGCTCTAATAAACGAAATATATATAGATATAAAATGCACGATTCGCAGCAACTTTATTATATATCAATTATATAAGGCTAAGTGCGTAACTCGTTCAATATTCGCTTTAAAGATATATAAAGCTATAAATAGCTTCGATATCGCTATCTATATACTAACGACTTTACGTTATATTACAAACCACTTTAACTTTCCTCCTATATAGCTAATAATCTATATAGATTCCTTCAGCCTATATAAATGCTTAATCAAATTAGGCATTATATTTAAGAAGCGTTTAATAATAAATATAATAGCGTTACAGTAAATATATAAAAAGAGAGAGATTATAAAGATCCGTTAAATCTATAGCGGAGATAATATAGCTAATACTTTTATAAAAGGTATATTAAATAGTACGTTTAAGCGCTTCTTATTAATCGATAAAATCACTATATAGGTTGACGGCTATATCCGCCAGGATAAAGATTAGCGGAGTAAAGAAATAGAGGAAGTAAAGGACCAAATAGATTTAAACCAATTAGCACCAATTAATGCTAAATCCGAAGAGAAATTGGCATATATAAATATCAAATGCTATTTACGCATATAGCGCCCGCCTAAACTCAAAAAAAGGATAATTAATATAAGAATTATAATATAAGCCCAACCAAGCTAATATAAATTCATACCTTCTTAATTAGCTTTATTCAATCGGGTAAGTCTAGGTAGCAGTGGGCCTAGCGTATACGCTGGCCCTGCAATTGGCTGCAACGCCGATGCTAGTCCCAATCGGGACTAACGCCCTCCGGGGCCGCACTTAGACTTAGTTGATAACAGCCCTACAGCTGCCACTCACTCTTCCTCTTTATAGACCAATAATAGAATCGACTCCACTTCTAATATATATTCCATATCCTCTATAATATACCCTACCGACACCTGCAGTATTAAAGGTAGAATTGTCGTATAGTTTATTACTAAATATAGCTTATAGATAAAGAGGAAAGTTATAGAAAATATAATCCTTTATATTGGTAGGTTATATCACATGATTAATATGCGTATATATATATTAGGTTTGAGTCGATTCTATTGTTGGTCTATGAAGAGAGAGGAGTGAATGGCAGCTATAAGGCTGCCATCAACTAAGTCTAAATGCGGCCCCGGAGGGCGCTAATCCCAATTAGAACTAGCATCGGCGTTACAGCCAATTGCAGGGCCAGCGCATCCGCTGGGCCCACTGCTACCTAGATTTACCCGATTGGGCAAAGCTGACTAAGAAGATATAAACCTATGCTAGCCCGGCTGGGTTTATATCATAATTCCTATATTAATTATTCTTTCTTTAAGCCTAGGCGGGCGTTATATATATAAATAGTATTTAGTATATATATATATACTAATTGCTCTTTAGATCTAGCATTAATTAATGCTAATTAGCTTAATCTATTTAATTCTCCATTCCTCTATTCCGTTAATCCTTATTTTAGCGGATATAGCCGTTAATCCGTACGATGATCTTATTAGTTAATAAGAAGCGCTTAAACGTACCGTTTAATATACCTTTTATAAAGGCGTTAGTTATATTGTCTTTGCTACGGATCCAACGGATCTTTATAATCTCCTTTCTTTTATATATCTGCTGCAATGCTATTACATTTATTATTAAACGCTTCTTAAATATAATACTTAGCTTAACTAGATATTCGTAAAAGCTGAAGGAATTTATATAGATTACTAGTTGTATAAAGGGAAGGTTAAAGCGGCTTATAATATAGCGTAAAGTCGTTAGTATATAGATAGCGATATCAAAGCTATTTATAGCTCCGTATATCTCTAAAGCGAATATTGAACGAATTATACGCTTAGCTTTATATGATTGGTATATAATAAAATTGCCGCGAATTATAAACTTTATATCTATACGTATCTCGTTTATTAGAACTAGCGTATAGCCAATCTAATTAAAGAAGTCTTCGTTATTGGCAAACGAACCGTTAGAGAATATTATTAGTTTGGCCTTGCCGAGGTCAAGAGGGATAAATCGTAAGCCGCGATCTAAGTGATCTATTTGCTATTAGAGACGCTTATTCAAGGCCTCGCAGGCCTTCTTATCTAAGTCTATATATTAAGCTGTTATAATTATATCAAATGCGGCTTTTAATTAATAGAGAAAAGCCAGATAGGCGTTATGGGTGCGTTAGGTTAAGTATTGCGTAGCACGATTATTAGCTTTAATATCAATAAAGGCGAGTTTCTTGCCTTATTGCTTTTGGCGTATAATGACGTCTTCGCTGTTAAATAAGATATAGGCGTTATTGAATTCGAAAGGCGTTATAATGTTTAAGATAATCGTAGGCTTTACTTTAAATTCAATATTCCTCAATTCTATTTCTTCTTTCGCCTTAAATGCGGGCATGGATATACGGAAAGTATCGTTAGTTTGTATTGTATAGAGGCTAAATTCTTGGTCCTGCTGCGAAATGAATAGATATAGGTCGTATATGGAGGTCTCCATTATGAGGCGGGTGATATGGAAGTTAGAGTATATGTGATATTAGTAAACGTTAGATTCGGGGATGCTGTAGAGGGGAAGCAAGTAGATTAAAATAGTGCCCTTTAGGAATTTGGCGTGCATTTCTTTAGGAGGAAGCAAGATAATCATGTAACGCAGTTGCTATTTGTTGTTGCTGTTACCGCTGAATTGCTTATTTCCGCCGTTAAAGTTGTTTTTGAGGCCTTTATTTCCGAAGGAATTATGGCGCTGTTGAGTATTATTTCTTTTATAGCGTTGGTTAAGAAATATAACGTTAATAGAATCGCTGTGATTGTGATTATAGCTGTGGCTGTAGCTGTTGTGCTTAATTGGGTATTGGCGAGTATTTGGGCGCGTTAGAAATGTTTTAATTGATGCTTTGAGGTTTGTAAATAGGGCTTTAGGCGTAGAGGAGTTTTTGAGAAATATAGCTTTTAGTTCCATTACGCTATAGCATATACGGATAATCGTAAGCTTAAGGTTTACCCCGTTTGAAAACTTTTCACCGAAGGCTCGCTAGCATGACTAAAGCTTATCCAATATTTTGTTAAGTATTTTGTGAAGGTTGAGACTTGGGTTTTTATGGCGTATTTTTTTAAATGTTATAATTGTTTAATCGGTGTAGTAATGTTTGTAATTGACGTTTATATTAAAATAAGTTTTGATTTTGATATAGATATCTGTAAATATATTTTTCCGTATAGTGTTATATATATAATATTGCTCTGCCGCTTTAATAAATATTTAAAGAAAGATAACAGCGAATTATTTTTCGGTAATCCCTAAGTAATAATAAATATCGAAAAAGATACGGAGCTTATTATTTAAAATATCGTACAGCTTGCCGCTATATTTATGATTATTACCGAATATCTTGACGAGATTCGTAATTAACTAGATATTTATCCGTTCGTTTAGGTATACTCGAGGGGAAGGGTTTCGTATAGATCGTAGTCGGGATTGAATAAGTTTGCGAATATCTTTTTGGGCTTTTTGATGATTAAGGAATCGTCGGAGTTATTAAAGGATTCGACGAAGAATATTTGCTATATCGTTTTCTTATTTTTTTTGTTATCTTAATTGGGATCGTGTTTATGCTTCTAATTGGTTACATTAGCATTAATTAGCTTTTTGAGCCTCGTCTTTTTAATCTTAGATATAATATTCGCGATTTCATTATCGAATGCTTTTTCAAGTATAATTTTAGATCCGTTTAGGGCGTTAAGGAGGCCGGATATTATGAATTTATAGGTGCTGCCGTTAATAGGTATGACGAAGATTGATTTCTCCGTTATTTTAAGGCCTTGGTTTGATTTAACTGTAAAAACATTATCAGAACCGCTTAAGCGCGAGCTATTGCTATTATATATATAAGAGCGGTCGCTAACGTTAATAAATTCGTTTATTTTAGCTAGAGCTAGCGGGTAATCGTATTTTTATTCGTAGAATTTGATCCTCGTATATAGTATTTATTAGATATGCTAAACGTTGCTATTTATCTCGAATTCGGCGTTTCGGAGCTTAATTAAGGGCTATAATAGGGGCTTTTCATATGCCAATAGCTATATAAAAGCTTTATCTATACGGCTATAGCCTGAAGTATTATAAACACCTTAGCGGTATAGGAAAGAGCGGATGGTTTTTCTGAATATATAATGCGCTTTGTTAAATTTCGCTTTCGTTTAATTGCTAAAGTCTTTTATAAATAAATAAAAGAATATATTATCGTAATAGCGGGCGTTTTTGATTTGATATATAATACAGATATTTAGCTCGATTTAGGATAGGTTTTTAAATACTTTTTTAATATCTTAGAATTAGAGATCGAATTGCTTGAGTATAGGGTTTATGATATTGAAGATTTTTTTGGAGAGATCCTTTAATAGCTGTTTCAGCTTGTTGAGAGCTTTATTATTATAGACGATTGTTTCTTTTTTATTATTTATTTTAGTAGTGTCTTGAGGGTGGGTATTTAGTACGGAGGCCTAATTAGTATTTATCGTGAGATTTAATAAATAGGTGGAATAAATACGTTGAAATATAGTTTTGAATTTGTAATGCGCTATTTGGCAGTTCGTTTTCCGTTATATTTTATTTATTTGGCGTATTTAATTATAGTTAGTATGCTTGGATCGGGTTTACAGTGTATTTCTAGTTTATATTCTTTTTTCTTTAAGATATGAAGTAGGTGGGGCAAATAGCAAAATTGGGTGGGGAGTGAAGTATAAAGGTGATATTTAATATATAGGGGCTAGAGTTTATTTGTAGATGATTGTAGGTGTTTTTTGGATATGTGATTCGATCTTTGATGCGTTTAAAGCGGTTTTCTTGTATTTCGGGGAGGGTAGGTCGGGATAAAATGTTTGTAAAGGGTTGTCGTAGTTGCGAATTTAGCGAAGAGCTCGTAGAGGGCTTTTAATCGTTTATTTAGCTAAATATATGATGAAAAGGCAGTTGTCGCGAAAGTAGGTTTATTTGCGATAAAGATATAATTTCTTTTTTTCTCCTAACTAAAGGCGTAATATAGGAGTAGCTTAAAGAGAAGAAGTTTGAAAAAAATATTACGGAATATTGTAAAATAGAGGTATTTTTCGTTTTTAATATAGTTAATCGTTAGTTCTTTTAATATAGGGGCGTGCGAAAAATCATAAGGCTATATTGAAAGCGTTTAGATTAAGCTTATCTTTCCTTGCCGTCTGTTTCAATTGTGTTGAAATTGATTAGTATCGGTAGGTTATATCATATGATTGATATACGTATATATATATTGGGTTTAAATCGATTCTATTGTTGGTCTATAAAAAGAGAGGAGTGAATAGCAGCCGTAGGGCTGCCGTCAACTAAGTCTAAGTGCGGCCCCGGAGGGCGCTAGTCCCAATTGGGATTAGCATCGGCGTTGCAGCCAATTGCAGAGCCAGCGCATCCGCTGGGCCCACTGCTACCTAAACTTGCCCGATTGGGCAAAGCTGACTAAGAAGGTGTGAACTTATGCCAGCCCGGCTAGGCTGACATTATAGTTCCTATACTTTATATAATAACTTAAATTTCCAAATTCTATTTTATTAAAAAGATATTTTATAATCTTAAATATATATAAAAAAAATTGAATTATATTTTTATTAAATTAAATTATTTATATATAAATTCAAATATATAATTAATCAATTAATAATAAAAATATAGCTAAATTTATTATTATCTATTTAAACACTTTTATAAATATAAAATAGATTTTATTCTATAATAAATATCTTACTTTAGTATAATAAGGAGCTTATAACAGAAATTATATAGCCTATATTGTACAGCCTATATCCCACAACCTAAATCCTACAGCCTATATCCCATAGCCCATATCCCATAACCCAAATCCAACAACCCAAATTCCACAACCCAAATTCCACAACCCAAATCCCACAAACCATATCCCACAGCCTATATCCCACAATAGAAAGCGGAAGTCTTGTTTCTCGTCTTCGCTAAACGAGCTCGCATCCCGATTTGCTGACGCGCCTTCTTGGCCGTCGTCAAAACCGGTGGACGCAGTGCATCGGCCTCAGCCTTCGTAAGCCACTCAACACGAGCATTGTCAAAGATGGCACCAGGGTGCTTCACGTTGAAGTGCTGGTTCTTGAGGTTCGGCAGGCTGGTGATCGTGGTTATACATTGTTCGCCAGTCTGCGGGTCAATAAATGGATAGCGAGGGCGGAGCTTGCCTGCGTCCTTTGTCTTCGCTGATTGCGAAGCCGGCATCTCGACAACCACATCGTCAGAAATACTCGATAGCCGGAGCTTTTCGGCAGAGTGAATGTCTTGAAGTTTTCGGATTCGAGCCAAGTCCTCCTTAGACCGCTTTACCAATTGCAAAAGCTGCTTTTCTCGTTCTGCCTCTGCTTCATCTCTCAAGATGGTCGCCTCGTCTCTCTTGGATGGGACGATCTGGACCCTGATGCGAGTGGGGGGGAGGGGGGGGGGCGCGTCCAGGGATTGACTTGGTGACCCTGAGGAGTTTCGCTGAAGTCGACCTCTGTGGCTTTGGCGGTTTCCCAAGGAACTCCGGAATCGCCGCGGTGGCAAACCCAGTGCGTGACGAGTGACTTCAAGTATCGTCGGACTGCGTAGCATCTCTTGTGAGACACCGGGTCCACGAAGAAGCACTACCGGTACGTCCTGGGTCTGGCCTTTGCCCTGATCATGTCGATGCACGTGTCGTACTCCTCAATCTACTGACCAGAGAACTCGAGGGCAGCATTCCAGCAAAGGTCGCCGAGGCTTCCCCTGCATTCATCAGAAGTATACATGTACACTTGACTGTGGTACGTCATGAAGACCAGCTTCTTGATAGCGCCCTGCGAATTCTTCACGACATAGAAGGATGGCTTGTCGCTGAACATTCTGTCGGAAAAGATGGCCCCCTTGGACTTGCTCATAGATACTCGACCGAAACGGTCCCTAGGGCCTAGGGTGACCAGCTTCTTCACATCTTCGCAGTTATGCTGACCACGGAGAAGCAAACCCTTGGAGCGGCTAAGTAGCCCTAGAGCTGCTTCACAAAGAGTTCGGTCAACTCCAGGATTTTCGGCCAGCCTTGCCACGAGTCACATTCGAGATCTCGCCATATCTGCCAAACTTCCCTATGTTCTTCAAGTGCACCGATGACATTGAAATTTGAGATATCGAGGACCACGGGCAGATAAGATATATTTCGTTATTCGTTCTAAGTTACTATTGTGTTATACTATACTTTTTTATAATATAACTGTTTTACTATATACCTTGGATATTCTAGGAATTATACGATTTGTAAAGAATTTTTCTTCTTCTTATATTTGAATTTATATATAGCGATCTTTTATATAATAATCAGCTTAGTACTATAAGCCGGTACTTATAGAATTATTATTATTATTTATTTCAAATCGATTCTTAATTTTAAAATTGGTTATTATATAGACTTTAAAGTAATAATTATAAAGAAATTATGGTTACCTCGAACCGTATTATATTTTATTCTTATACGAATTTAGATATTAGCGGGTTAAATTTAATAGCTCGGTATTTATATTTGAATTCTTAGAAAAGAACTATATTTCTATAAAATACAATCTACTTTCGAAATAATAAAGTCGGAAACAATACAATGAGATGCTTTTACTATATAAATTAAAATGAAGAAATATAAATAAATAGAAAACCCCGATTTTAATATAGCAATTAATGATTAAATCGGATTATTTCTTTATATATAACGCATTTTATAACCTATTCAGCTTTCGCCAAAAATAGCCTTTTCTATTTATATAAAATTATATTTTAAATTAATGAAATTCTATCCCAGTTTCGTTTTTCGTTAATTTATAATATA